>CAUYRT010011130.1:0-42882 GCA_963574885.1 Lepilemur ruficaudatus | reverse complement strand
AGCCGTGGTGAATTATTTTAAAATTTGTATAATTTATACAATATGCAGTATACAAATTTGATCAGTGAATGAGCAACTCTGTCAAGATGGAAAACATTTCTATCATCCTAGAAAGTTCTCTTGTGCCCATTTTCAGTCAGTTGTCCCATCCCACAGGCAAACACTAATGTGGTTCTATCAACAGATTTTGCCTCTTCAAGAATTTTCTAAATACATGGAATTATACCAGATGTACTTACATGTCTGGTGTCTTTTGTTCCACTTAAAGATGTTTTTGAGGTTTGTACTTGTTGCATGTATCAATAGATTGCTCCTTAGTGTTGTTGAGTAGTATTCCATTGTATGAATGTATTGTTCACCTATTGATGGACATTTGGGTGGGCTACAGTTTTTGGCTATTATGAATGTAACTACTGTGAACATTATTGTACAAGTCTCTTTGTGGACCTAAGTTTTCATTTCTTTTAGATATGAACTTAAAAGCATATCATTGAGTAAGTATATGCTTAATTTTATTAAGAAATTGTCAAACATTTTCCCAAAAGGGTTATATAATTTAATGTATGAGATGCTCTGATATATTTCAAGTCTTTGCCAACTCTTGCTTTTTTTCAATCTTTCTAATATTAGCATTCTAGTGGGTATGATGTGGTCTTCTGTGGTTTCCTGTGATTTCATTGATGACTAATGATGCTGAAATTTTTTTCATGTATGTATTGACCATCAATGTGTTTTCTTTTATGAAATATCTAGTCAAACCTTTTGCTATTTTCAAAAGTAGGTTGTATTACTTTTTATTATTGAATTATAGTAGTTCTTTATGTATTCTGGATACAAGTCTTTTGCCAGATATATGTATGGTGAATTTTTCCCAGTTGGTGGTTGCCTTTTCATTTTCTTAATTGTGTTTTCCAAAAGCAGAAGTTTTAATTTTGATTAAGTACAATTTATCAGTTTTTTCTTTTATCTGTAGAGCTTTGCCTATTTCATGGTCACAAAGACATTTTCCTGTGTTTTCCTGTAAATGCTTTATAGTTGTAGCATTTATGATTTCTTCTATGACCTCTCTCAAAATAATTTTTGTTATTTTTTTTCATATGAATATTTACTTACTATTGCCCAGTTTGTTGAAAAGATTTTCTTCATACCCATTGAATTGCTTTGATATCTTGGTCAAAAAATCAATTGGCCATATATGCATATGTCTGTTTCTGGCCTCTGTTCTGATCCATTAGTCTAATCATCTGTCCTTAGGCCAATACTATATTTTGCTGAGGATTTTTACACATATGTTTTATAGTTTTTATATTGAAGTCATACTGCTGTATCCTTTTCTACCTGTTTGTTTATCTGTGTCTTTGTATTTAAGATGCATCTGTTATAGGTAGTGTATAGTTTGATACTGCTTTTTTATGTATTCTGACGATCTCTGCTTTTTAATTAAAATGGATAGTCTGTTTATAGTTACTGTAATTATTGATATGGTTAGTTTTAGATCTACCATTTTCAAATGTGTTTCTTAATTTGTTGGATCCTTTAGACGTTTTAACTCTATATCTCCCTTCCTCCCTTCTTTTTTTTAATTGAATATTTTTTAGTATTACATTTTAATTTCTCAGGTTTTCAGCTATATCTCTTTGCACTATTGTTTTTGTAGTGTTTCTGCAGATTACAGTATTCATTTTTTTTATATATTTTCTTTTTTTCTTTTTTTTTTCAACCTACATTGCTCAGGAAAGTATTCATTCTTAATTTAAAAATCGTCCTTGAATTAATATTATATTACTTCATGTAAAATGTAAGAAACCTACAACAATATGGTTTCATTTTCTCCTCCCTATCGTGCTGTTGTCTTCATATGTTTTATATCCATATATGTCACATACTACATAATACAGTGTTATACTTTTAATATAGTGTATATTAAGCAGTCGTAAATGTTTTAAATCACTTAAGAGAAAAACAGTCTTTCATGTTTATGTATGCGTTTATTATTTCCAGGGTTCCTCATTCCTTTCTATAGATTCAAATTTCCATCAGGCATCATTTCTCTTCAGCTTGAAGAGCTTCCTTCAGCATGTCGCATGGTTTGGGTCTACTGGCAACAGATTCTGTCAATTTTCATTTAATGAAAATGGCTTTATTTTTCCTTTACTTTTGAAAGATACTTTTGTTGTATGTATCATTCTAGGTGGATAGTCTTTTTGTCTTTCTTCTCTTTAAAGATGTTGTTTTCTGGCCTCCTGTTTCTGATGAGATGTCTGCCATTATAATTTTTATTATCATGTGTAATATGTCTTTTCTTCTCTGGCTACTTTTAAGATTTTTTTTTTTTTTTTTTTTTGTCTTTGGTTTTCATGGTTGGGTGAGGTTTTCTTGTAGCTGAGTTTCCTTCTTAGGGGTGTTGCTGTTTTTGCTCAAATTTTGAAAATTTCTGGCCAGTTTTTCTTCACATATTTCCCCTCATTTTTTTCTACTCTCCTTTAACATGTAAGTTAGGCCACTTGTTACTGCCCCATAAGTCATGTAGACTGTTTTAAAACCATTGTTTTTCTCTCTGCATTTCAGCCTGGATTCCTTATATTGACATATCTAGAAGTTCACCAGTCCTTTTTCTCTCTTGTGTCCAAATAGTATTAATCTAATCCAATGTGTTATTTATTTCAGATGTTATATTAATAGTTTTCAGTTGTAGAATTTCCATTTGGTTCTCGTTTTACAGTTTCTGTATTTTTCCTGGAATCCCCTGTTTCTTTATCTATTATATCCATTTTTCTCTGTAGATTCTTGAATATATTTAGCATTGTTATTTTAAAGTCATTGTCTTCTAATGCCATCTTTTGTGTTATTTGTAGGTCTGTTTCTGTGGACTGATGTATCTTTGTGGAGTTCCATTTTCCTAATATGTCTATTGATTTTTAATTGTATGCTGGACATTATGGATATTACTTTGTAAAAATTTGAGATCTGTTGGGTTCCTCTGAAGAGAGTTGAGTTTTTTTGTTTGTTTGTTTGTTCGTTTGTTTTGAGATAAAATCTAACTCTCTTGCCTGGGCTAAAGTGCCGTGGCATCAGCCTAGCTCACAGCAACCTCAAACTCCTGGGCTCAAGTGATCCTCCTGCCTCAGCCTCCCGAACAGCTGGGACTACAGGCACACGCCACCATGCCTGGCTAATTTTTTATATTTTTAGTTGTTTGGCTAATTTTTTTCTATTTTTAGTAGAGATGGGGGTCTTGTTCTTGCTCAGGCTGGTCTTGAACTCCTGAGCTCAAGCAATCCTCCCGCCTTGGCCTCCTAGAGTGCTAGGATTACAGGCGTGAGCCAGTGCGCCCGGCCGAGAGTTTAGTTTTGTTCTATCAAGCAGTTAAATTATGAATATTATGCTTTGCTATTTCCATTTTACCCATATTTTCCAGAAAATATCCTCTATTCAGGGAAAGTGGTCTTTATTCCTTAAGCCATAGTGCTTCTGTGATTTTAAAGAAAAGTCTAAGGACTTTACAAGACACCTATAACTTGCTTTAAACTCTGAGCTTTGAACTCTGGTTTCTCTGAGATGGGTAGTTGTTGGACTGTCAGCTTTTTAAAACTTTTCAGCTATTATTTTCTCCCTCGGATCCTTGGAGTATTGCCCAGCATATGTGTAGTTATAGGGTTAATCAAAGAGTATAGTGAGTTTATTTGGAAATTTGGGCTTTCACCCTCTGTGACTTCTTCCTTTTTGGAATTTTCTTCCTTAATTTTTAGATCCCTTGGCAGGCCCATATTCTGACTCCTTAGACCAAAAAGACTGTGGTTTGTTGCTTGAGTTCCATCTGCTGTGGCACAGACTTGGTTGTGCTCTCACGGGATAAACTGTATAAATGTAAATTATCATCCAGTGTGGTTCCTTTCTTTGAAGAGCTATAGACTATCCATTTTCTGCCTGCTTTTGGTTCTCTAGTGCCTTCAAAATGTTGATTTTTATATTTGTCCACGGTTTATAATTGTTACTGGATAGAGGGGAAACTCTGCCATTACGAAGCCAGATCTCTTAAAGAATTTGTTTCGTGTGGTTTGTTTCAGTCATGTGTAAAGAGATATTAAACCTCATTGCTCTTTGGGGTTTCAAAATGTCTTGAAGTCTTTATAACAGATGAAACTGTTTTTGCTGCGCAATGGAGCATTATTTAAACAACAGGACAGTATTTATGAAAAGAGTGTAAGATTAAAGCACAGGCTAAGATGGGAAATTTGGTACTTTCTCTAATTTAGGCATAGGCTGATGTTAGATAACCAAATGAATTGAAAGTAAAAATACTTACTATATGTATTTAAAGACTCCAGTGTAAGCATTAGAAATAAATATCAAGTAACTACTTCATTTGGTTTTCAATTTCTTACCTGCATAAATAATCTTTTTAAGAGAGAGGAGATGTCACTTTTGAGGTTTCTTATCAGTACATAAAGCATTTTGGTCACTGAAATCGGCCAGGTATGTTGTGCAATTTGCAGAGACCAGGACCAGGGAGAAATTAGGCCAACTTAAAATATATCATGCTCCAGGAGAGGTAAGAGTGCAGTTAGAAACGAAATTCACACCCTCAGCATTGGTACTATTTTGCTTTTGTCTGCTGATGCTCACCATGGTAGCATGTGTCATCATTATGATATTGATTGCAGTGGGCCAATGTTTAAGGAAGTCAGAAACATTTTATTTCTACTCTGTCAGCAAAGCTATGTTAAATAATATTTCCCTGTTTCATATTTTCCCTAAATAAAATGTTTCTTTGAAACAGCTTTGAGGTATTATCTAATCAGTAGATTTTTTTATTTGAAATAACTTAAAAAAACCTCTTTACAAAAATGTGTTAATAAAACATAAATAAAATGAAGAAAATATTGATAAGTAAAAATGAAGAAAATAAAATTAACCCTAATCCCTCCACTTTGGAGAACGTATATCCTTTAGTCATTTTTCTGTTTTAATTTAGAAAAGTAGGTCATAGTATTTGTATTTTATAAACTACTTTTTTCCCCCATTAGTTCAAACAGTTCTATATATGCATGTTTGTACATTTATATATGCTGTGTGTATTTATTTAAACATTGCATTATTTTGTAATGTACTTTGATTAGAGTTAGAAAAAATATATCTTACACAAAAAGGAATTGTTTGTATACTTGTTTTACATCTATCCAGCCAAATATTTTTTAATATGCTAGGGCCTAGAATAATGAAAATTTTATCCATAACTAAGATCACATTTGCTTTTCTCAAGTGACAGAGCATTGGAGAAATGCCTTTGTAGCTTCTGTTTTAACACACCTGAGAATGGGTGGCCTGCTTTTATTCTGTTTAAATCTAGAGGCAGTTTGCTTACTAGCAACTGGACAGAGCCTCTTTCATTGCCTTTATCATCTTGTCCATGGTGGAGGCTGGAAAAGCTCCAAAATTGCTCTGCAGGGTCATACGTTGCTGACTTCCACCATCTGTGTATTTAGTCACTGACTACGGAGTGTCATTTCGAGATGTCAAAGCCTTCTATTCATCAGTCTCTCCTTGCCAGCCTTGTACCTGGGAGTTGAGCAGGGTAGTGTTACGGAAGTTTATCACCTAGTAGGGAAGCAGACGTTGAACAAGGAATCATATGGACGCTGAGAGTAATGAAGAACTTCAGTGTCACAGAAATGTATGCAGGTGTCTTGACCTTACTTGGGATGTTTAAGAAAAGTGTTCGGGAGGAAAAGATGGTTAAATTGGCACCTCAGTGTGGAATAAGAGTTAGGTAGAAAAATGGGATGGGAAAAGTCAAGAGTTTTCCCGGCAGAACTGTCAGAGACAGAAACCGGGATTACTTTAGTTGTCGTTCGCTTTTGACAATTTTCTTTTGTTAGTTACTTTTGGAACATTGGATGATTTTTCTCATAATCATCCATTTAAAATATGTGGTAACAGGGTTTAACAGTTCTGTGAGTCAGTCGACAAAATATTTTGTAGATTGGGTTTTTGAATGTTAATTACTTTGTACAAACAAATACTGAACAAATATATCATTTCCCTCTCCTAATCACAGGCTGTGCTGAGCCCCCCACAGACTAGGCACTTGTGGGAATAGCATCCCTCAAGGTACTTGTTGCCAGCTGAATGGCTGTGATGTCCCCAGATTTTTTACGTAGGCCGTGGCATCTTCCTCTCTGTCTCAGTATGTTACAGGCTTCCTATGGAGGCCAAGTGGCTGTGTAGGCCAGGGGTTAGCAAACTACAGCCTGCAGGCCAAATCTGGCCGGAGACCTATTTTCATAAGTACTGTTTTATTGCAACTCAGCCATACTCATTCATTTATGGCTGCCTTCTCAATATAATAGCAGCAGAGTTGAGTGATTGTAAAAGGAACCACATGCCCTGCAAAGCCTAAAATATTTATTATCCAGTCCTTTACAGAAAACATTTCTGACTTCTGGTCTAGGTATAGTGCATATCCAAATGCTCTCACATAATTTCTCTGTTCTAGTTGGTGTTTCTTCTTTCTTTCTTTCTTTCATTGCTGCTTCTCTTAATCTCCACAGCCAATCTACTGTTTGTCATCTCTGCTGTCCAATTTCTTCTTTCTTCTTTCTTCTCCTGCTTGTTATCCCAAGCTGCGCTAGTAAGTAAACAGGGCTGACATATCACATTACATCATATCACATTGCATCACTGTCAGTGTTTGTTTTTGGATCTTTTCCACTTAAATTTTGATCACTGCTTACTCTCAGAAGCTTTTCCCATTATATCTTGGTTCATAGTGGCCTGGCAGAGAAAAAGCACAAACACTGATCGGCTCCAGTAGAACTGTGTTTAAAGTTGAGCCCTGCCACTTAGGAAGTAGGAACTCAGGCATGTCACTGTACTTCTCTGAGCCTCAGGTTCTCCTTTTGAATATAGGGAGGCCTTACAGGATCAAAGCATCTAAGTAAGTGCTAGTGTATCTATCATTTGTTCTTTTCCATACAGCTGAGAGTGCTGGCTGACTGACTTCAGTACTTCACAAATGTACTATGTACATTTCTGAAAACGTAAATTTTACGTCTAAATTTATTGTGGAAGAATTGTGGCTTTTGTTATTTTGAAATTTTTGCTCAGATAACAGTAAGGAAATCATTCTTATTAAATATGATTTGAATAGGAAAGCTTGAAGCTCAAATTATCAGCGTTAAAATATCTGTACAGCAAAAAAATCAATATTATTGAATGAATGCCTTTTTAAATATATTTTTAAAACCAGAAACACTGTATTTTGAGGCTTGAGAGTGATAGGAAAGATCAAATGATAAATTTAGAAATTACAGAAATTTGTATTCCTAGATGACAGAGTTGTGGGTAGTATTTTTGTCACCATACTTTCTATGGTAGAAGTGTCTATGCAGTGGATAAAAATAGACTTTTCCAGACTGAAGATAAAGTGCATTATTGGAATAATAATTTGCATGTTTTGTTACGATAATGAGACTGCTGCTAAGGAATTATCTACTACTTTAAATGATAGAAAAGGTTACCTGTGTACATTTTATTTGTTTGGAAAGGAGGCAGTGTTTTCGGGTCAAACATGGTGCAGAAAGTAGAGGAATAATCTTGTCTTTTAGGCGCCACTTGAGTGAGTTAAAGGAGCAGGTTCATTCATGATCTCCTCTGCAGACACCTTGTTGGACTGAGTTGGTTATGTTTTTACTTACCTATGAGTTTTGGTTTCCTTTTTTTTTTTTGTAAGAGGTGGAAGTAGTCAGGAGTGGCTGGATTTTGGTATTTTAAAGAATTTTTTAAATTAACACATAATTGTCTGTATTTATGGGGTACATAGTGATGTTGCTATACATATAATGTATAACAATCAGATCGGGGATTAGCATATCCATGTTAAACATTTATCATTTCTTTATATTGGAAACATTCAATATCCTCCTCTTAGCTATTTGAAACTGTATAGTATATTATTGTTAACTATAGTCATCCTTCAGTGCTGTAAAATACTAGAACTTATTCCTTGTTTCCTTTTGTGTAAAAGAAATATTTACCTTTTTGATCCCCCCCGCACCATCTTTTCTTAGAAGCTAAACAGGGTTGGGCAAAAAAAAAAAAACCCCAAAATAAAAAAAAAACCCAAACAAACAAAAAAAGAAACATTTGCCTTTTCACAAAGATCTTGCCACTTAGTGGGCATTAAAAGTTATTTGTGTTAGATTTGGGAGGGTGGATAGTTGAATAACATCCTTCTTTCTCACCCAATTTTGGGACCAGTGGATAGAACAGGATTTACACATACAGACATTTAGAAATAAAGCTGGTTGGAAGACTGTGGCCAAGGGAGTTTTCTGGTATTTCATGCTTGAGTGAGACAGATTTCCCCCTCACAGTATGGGATAGAGCAACCTGGAGTGCACTTATTTGTGGGCAGGCTTGGCCTTCTCCTAAACTCACCGTTCTCATAATTTACTCCTCCTCCACCAGGGAGAAGATGGGGGAGAGACTGGATTCTTAGGCTAATGGAAAGTTCTCCAAAGGAAAACATGAAGCTGGGGGAGTGAAGGTTCCCGCTAAATCTTTGTTAAATGGATAGCTTATGTGCATTTCATGCAGTAGTTATTTGCTGAGTAACTATGTCTGTTTTCTCAGTAACTCTATCTTGGCTTCCTCATCTGTAAGAGGAGATATTAGTCACATGCCCCACGGTGCTATTGCTAAGATTACATGAATTAGTACGCTTGAAACATTCAGAGATGAGCCTAGCATGTGGTAAACAGTTTGTACTATTTTTACCTTTAATGATGTTAGTATTACTTATTACTAATAATTATTAGTCGAAGCATTCAGATGTATTTAAAACATGGAAGAGTTAAATAATATCCAGTGATGGTAATAACTGTAGAGGTTTCAGTTCATGTTGAGGAGAGAAAACTGCTAGCTACATGGGAGAAAATAAGCCTTTATTTACTTTTGGTTTCTTTTAAGCATATATTTATTCTTGCTATTGGGGAAGGGATTAGGAAGGAGAATGTTGAATGAGAGGCCACTTTCCTTAGGAAAAAAAAAATCGTTTTTGTTTTAGGCTGCTGGGAGAGTTCCATAGCAGGAGTTCTAGAGAAATGTGATCTGGGCATGTTTGAACCCCTTTGTTTTGATACCTCTCGCTGATGTCTTAAAGGTAATATCATTACACACAAAAAACAGTTGCTGTTTATTTTAAATATGAAAGTTTCCAGGAGAAAAGAGAGCTGTGATCTGCATTCCTAATAACCTTCCAAAACACATACTGGAAATCTCTTTGCATTGGTTGCTTGTTTAGATGTGGTTACTTGTGCTGAAAATATTAGTAAGCATCATTTGCTTATATCTAGCACGTACTACAATGCTTTGGGATCTCAGATGCTCCCAAAATACTTGTTGAATGAACTGATGAATTTAGGAATGGAGAGAGGTGAAACAATGGAGTAGACATACTTGTGCAAGTTTTAGGGCCAGCCCTTTGTGATTTTCTTCTCTACTTAAGATTCATTAAAAAAAAGAAAAGCTGATCATTTATCAGGGGTTCACAATGCCCCCAACATAACCGGTTCCCCGGGCAGTGTGCGTTGCAGGAGATGGGAGAGACAAAGTCATGGACACAAAAAGGTGAAAGGGAACCACCAGCATTCCTGTGAGCCAGGTGGTACTGACTGAAGTCTAGTACCCCTTTTTATTCTCTCTTTCATGTTATAGATTACAGTGATTTCACGTGAAAAGCTCATAGGTTAGCGGTAAAGTGTATAATCTAAATGGGAACAAAGAGACCACGTACTTCCTTCTACTTTATCTAGTTCCTCATCTACTGAGACATGAACTCAGGAGAGAGATAGGAACACTGCCTCAGGTTTAGAATAGCAAACTGCTCTTATCTGCTGGGCTGACATCCTTTGATCATTCTCTCCGCCTTCGGATTACAAGTGGGGGTCCATTTGCAGACATCCCTGATCGGTGGAATGTCCCTCTCAAGGTCGAGCAGCTTTTGCTCAGTGAACTGACATGTCCACAGGTTGCTTTTTGGCCATGTCCTGTCCCACTCCTGGGGTTCTCATGTCTCAACCCTAACCGTCAATAATCATTCATGAGAAAAGGCAGCCTATTTTAGGGGCATCTCAGTTTACTTAGCAAATATTGTGCATTGCTTTTGAAAATGTGTTGCACATTTAGTATGAATGTTTTATACAGTGTTATTTTTCCCTCTTGCCACAGAGCTTTGTTTTTAGAAGTACTGTAGGAACTTTATAGTGTCATGAAAAGTTAGTTCCTATCTTTTTTCCCTCACAGAATATTTGGTACCATTGATTTCATTATTTCACATTTTGAAGCTCAAGTTCGATAAACCTGAGAATGAAGAAGCTTGGGAAACAGGAGTCCTAATTATGCTGCTCACTGAGTGACCCTGAGCAAGTCACTTAGTCTCTTCTGAATGTGTCAGTGTTTGGGGTGTTGAATAGCCTTTGAAGACAGGCCAGGGAACCCGATGACTATTTATAAGATTGTTACTTCCTTGGTAAGTACATTTCATTGTATCCTCCAAACAGCAAGAATAGGATGAGAGGACCTGTGTGGTAAGGGAAGCAGCCACTGAGGGTCTGAGCCAGAGATAGTTAACAGGAGGGTGTGTGCTAATGGAAAGGCGGGATCCCTCTCCCAGGCCCTGCTTCCTCCTCTCTCAGAGGGACATGTGGTGGCTCGATACCTTACTTCCCTTCTGTATTAGTTATCTATAGCTATGTAACAGTGTAGCACAAACGTAGCAGCTTAATTAATACACAGTTTCTAGGGGTCAGGAGTCTGGGAATGATAAGGCTGCAGTTGAGGTGTCAGCTAGGGCTGCTGTCTTATCTGACGCTCAACTGGGGAAGGATTTGCTTCTAAGCTCCTGTGCTTGGCAGAATTCAGTTTCTTGTGGGCTCTTGGACTGAGGGCCTCAGTTTTGTGTTGTCAGCCAGAGATTCTGCCCCCTCACGTGGCTGTCTCAGTAGGCAGCTCATGGCAGGGCAGCTTGCTTTCTCAAAGGCTGCAAGATAGAGAAACTTGTAGCAGGGTGCGTGTTACAGTCACATACATCCTGTCATTTTTGCCTCTGTTGCTTACAGGCAGGTCACAGGACCTGCCCACACAAGGTGGGGGGATTCCCCAAGGCAGGGATAAGAAGAGACAGAGGTCTCCTTAGAGACTGCCACACCTGAAGTGGCCAGGAATATGGCTTCTCTTCATTCTTGCCTCTCTGTGCAGTCTCCTCCTTAACTAGGAGCATGCATCTCGTCCCTTCTGTTTTTTATCTTCCTTCTGACCTACAAAGAATTCAACAACCCTGGGTGATTCTTTCTCCTCTTTTCTGCTGTACAAATGCAAATGAAAAGATAGTGGAAAACTCTGCCTTAGTAAGCAACTCATGCTGTTGGGGCTCTCCCATAACAACCAGTGTTTTGAGTGTGTGATGTTCTCCAAGCAGGTGTTTCTAAGTCGTAGTGTGGCTTATATGAAGGACCTAAGCGAGGTCTTCTCAGCTCTTGTGTCTTCTGATCGCTGTTCTTTTTAAGCAAGCACTAAACTTCAAAACTTGTTCACTTTCACAGTGCCATCCTTTTAGGATCTCTTGCTATGACTGTCTTGACAGATTTTTGTTTAGCATAATTACCACTTTGGGTTCTTTTACTATTTGGCCCCATTAACTGCTCTTTTGTGTTATTTTCCTTCCCCCCAGTCATCTGTAGGGTGTTGTTAAGTACCGTGGTTAAGAACAAGAACTGAAGAAGCTACACTGCTTGGGCTTGAACCCAGCTTCTACCATTTATTAGCTAAGTAATCTTGAGCAAGTTATTCAGTTTTGTTCTGTGTGGCTGGTGTTAACATGTCTGAATTTCCCACTGGCCAATAAGCCTCCAATTGTTGCTGCCACTCTCACTTTGCTCCCGAGATACATGCACAGATATTGGAGCAGACCATTTGCCCTTTATTACTTCAGCAAACTTGACCCCAAGTCCTTTTCTGGTCTCCTAGCAAATTGGGCTGGAATGTATTTGAGCTTATGAGGATACTTCTTATTTTGTTGTTGTTGACTTTACCCCTAGTACTTGCCTTGCTTCCCAAGGATAAGGATTATGTCCTTTTTCCAATGGCACATTTAATGAGCACTTACTGTTAGCCATGAGCTTTATTAAACTGTTTATAGGCATTATGTCTTTTAATCCATAAGTCAACATCTAGTTGTTGTACTGTTATCATTCCCATTCTAAAGATGAAGAAACTAAGGCTTAGAGAAATTAAACAATATGCTCAGGGTCTTCAGGGCTGATTGGGGAATTCAGCTCTGTGTTTCTGCAAAGCACGTACTTGTAATGACCACAGGACACTGGCTCCCATAGAGGAAGCTCAGACCCCTTGTAGTGAACTATAGCTCCTTGGGAGAAAGAGGCTAAGAATCCAAAACAGTCATGTCTCAGGGGCACAAGATCTTTTCCCCCACTTCTCCAGCCTTAGTGTCATGTTAGCTTTTGAACTCTCTTGATTTTGATAACAGCCTGGGGGCAGCAGGCTTGACCACACCCTAGAGAGTAAAGCATGCATTAAAAGGAGTGTAATCTTTTTAGCCAGGTTTTTATGTGATTGTTACGGAATCTTAACATTGTATATGACGCATGATTAGGAGATACTGGGCTTTTAAAAATCACAACCAGGATTCATGCATCCAGATTGGTCTCTTTAAGTTCATCAGCCGAGTTAATTACTTATATTCTGGCCATACTGCCATTACTCTGCATTCTTTTAAATGAACTTCATCTCTGTCACCTTATAACGCCTTCCCCACCCGCAGTGCTTAGCACAGTGTCTTTTGCCAAATGGAAAGTTCAATAAAGTCAGTTGTTGAAGTTGCTTATAATGCTTTTGAATAACCACAGTGGTGGTAAATTACCATGTTCGAGGATGATTTTGAATCTTCGAACTAATCCATTAAAATATTTTCCATTATAGCAAATAAAGTGGGTTTTATTAGGAAAAAATCAAGGGTAACTAAACTGTAATGTTTCTTGTGAACATTGTACATGGGGTCGAAAGGTAAAAGAAACGTACTCAACTTATTCTGAGGAGTAGGCGTCATTGGAGTGAGGCCCAAAGAGGATGACCTGGAAGGAGTCAAGGAGTGCTTTTCCCAAACATAAAGTTCTGGCACTTCTATTTCAAAGTTGGTATGGCCTCACCTGGTGGGTCTTCCCTTTTCCTTTTTCCCTTTTCCTTTCCCCTCCATCCCTAGCTGGCAAGTGCATGCTGCCGTCAGTGAGGCTGTATGTAGTGTGGTGCTGAGGACAGCCGGGATGATAGGCTGCTTGCTCTTTTCAGTCAGGCCACAGGTGCCCATTGAGTGCCCAGCACTACAGCGTGCACCAGCAGAATTAACACCGATGGAAATGATTCATTCCCTCCTTTCAAGAATTTGTCATCAAAAAAAGAAACTCAGTACTGTTATGAAGAATGCTAGCAAATGCATAGCTACAGCTTTCTGTTTGAACATGTTAGTAAAGACTATTAACTAAAGTGGGGATTTTTTGTTTAGTACTCCATTCAGAACAATTTAGAAGAGTTGTTTTTTTGTTGTTTTTTGTTTGTAGAGATGGAGTCTTACTCTTGCTCAGGCTAGTCTTGAACTCTGGGCCTCAAGTGATCCTCCCACCTTGGCCTCTCCCAAGTGCTAGGATTTCAGGTGTGAGCCACTGCGCCAAGCCTAGAAGAGTTTTATATTGCCGTCAAAAGTATGATTTGAACCTATCTCCAAAATGATCACATAGGGAAAGAGTCTGTGAATTTATTAGATTGTCTAATTGCTTTAGTAAGCACAATAGTTGCAATAATCTTTTCAGGTGGACACTGTGCATTCATAATGTCTAAGTGTCATAGCTACTCTGCAAGGTATGTGTTACTGTCCTTATTTTAAAGACTTGGAAACTGAGCCTTAGAAGGAGTAAATTGCTTGGCAAAGATCACACTGCTTTTAAATAGCACAGGTGGGGTTCAAACCTATTTATTTTAAACCTATGTCAAACCTTACTGCATTTCTCATGCTTTTAAAAGGTTTTTATGCCGAATGGCCAGGCACATAAATCCATAGCTAGCCAATGAGCATGTTCCTCTCAGTGTGGGGTATAATCTTTAGTTCTTCCCTGCTATTTTTATTGATGTTGGCAAGTTCTTTATTACTAGGGAAGCTCTCTAGATTTATGTGGAGATTTATATGGTGCTTGTTCCATCCCCTCCCTTCTTAGCCTGCACTTTCCCACTTATGGTTTGCATAACTTGAAGTTTCTGTTTATTCTTCACGTAACTGAGGTGACGTCTCTCATGGTACATGGTGGAGCCATGTCACAATTATTATCAATGTTATGGCTCTGAATGAACATTTAGGCTTTAGGCAACGAAAGTTAACTTAGGCTTCTGTTTGATCAGTGTCATCTACTTGAAGTCACGTTCTTCACATAAAATAAACAATAGTTGCATTCTACCTGGTAGAAGTGGGGTGTTTTTATTTGGGGCTCTTCTGTGAAAGGAAAGAAGGGAAAGTCCTATTTCCAGGTTAATTGACCCTAAAATGTTAAGAAATGAAAAGACAAAAAGTAACATATTGTGCTCAATGACTTTCTCTTGGAAAAAGGAAGGCACTTTGCCGGGCATATTTCGGTATTCCATGAATTATATGAATCTTCAGTATTTGGTGGTTTAGGCATATGGCATATGGACAATGTAGCAATTCTGATCATTAAGCATTGGGTGTCCCTGGTGCTGGCATAATACCTTTGTTGGATCAAAACACTCTTGACTTTGACTTTCATCTTACTTAATTCTTACTACCGCATAGTATTGTAGGGAACATTTGATCCTCTTTTAGAGTTGAAGTAATTGAGGCTGGCAAAAGATGAATGGGTTTTCCCAAGATCATATGGTTAATAAGTGGTAGGATTTTGGACCAAGGTTTTTTTTTTTTTTTTTTTTAAATCTGGGTGTGTTGTCCTTTGGTAGATGTTGGTGGTTTTGGTTGCTTAATTGCTCAACTTTCCTATCCTGTAAGTTTTGAACAATTTGAGAGATAGAGCAAGGATTCAAATGGGAATCAGCATATCTAGTAGCTTATTTACTGTTAAAATCAGGATTGGAGAACTCAGAAGTGTCAGTTACCTTCTTCTCTGCAACTAAAGCATGGATTTGACCGTAGCAACCCTGACTGAGTCCTCCAGTGACAGCTAGAGAGAAGCTGGGACAGAGGGAGCTGGCTGGCCCTCTAGGAGCAGGAGCCACTGACTTGCTTGCCAGGTGGAAATTAGCTGGCTGTAGATGCTGCAGGGAACTGGAAGGAGGCCCTTGGGGCCTGGCTTAGAGCAGTGGCCCTTCTGGTCCTCCCAGGCAGATTCGTCTCTCACTTTTGAGGAAAAGTAAGAAAGAGGTTGGGGAGGAGAGATGGAGAGAGGACGTAGATTACTCTAATACTGTTCCCTCCTAGGAAACAGACTAAAAATATTTTCCTGAAAACATAATGGAGAATATTTTAAGGGTTCTTCAACAGTGGAAATATACTGCTTTTTAGTTTTATTTCCCCCTTAGGGTGATTTTTCTGTTGTTATTTTCTCTTTCCTTTTGTTTTTGGAAAAAAAGAGAAGAAATGACTGTACCTTTCTCTATGTTTTGGGTTTAAAGAAAAGAAGACTAATGGTAGAAACCAGGAAATGGCCTTTATGAGACCTGTAGCTAATCATATTCTTTCTTTTTATATCAGGTGATGGAAATGTGCTGGAACAATGGGAGAAGGTGGTAGCTTATAGGAAGCCAAGATGACAAGAACTTTTTTAAACAATCCGTAAGTAAATTTTTGTTATTTCTTTAAGAAACCATGGTAAAAGGATAGCACAATCAAGCAGCTTAACAATGTAAAAGAGAAAATGTTTTATAAAGTAAATATCCAATCCCTTCAGACAATTGATGCTAACATTTGAACAATTTTACTTTTGCATAATTCTTTCTTGGTAGGGTGTATCATTTTAAGTTGGGTTCATCAGTTTGGTGGATAGAGCATAAATATTTGAAGAATTAAAAGAAGATTCCTTGCACAAGGTCTGCATTTAAATTAAACTAGGAATGGCCTGTCTGACATGCAGATATTTTGGGTCCCAGTTGTTCCTTGGGCTACATTTCTTAAGTACCTTTTGTGGGTATATTTTTGAAGTAAAAATGAAGGAATTTGGTAAATATGATTAAAATCAAGTCCTTTGTCTACACTTTCTCCATATCTGTCTTTGTATATGTCATTTTTTATACATGGGAGGCCACTGATGTTTGTTAATTATCTGACGGTTACATGTGGTTGACTCTGGTTTCATTATGATAGTGATGATGTTAATACATGGGGTAGCTTAGTGGAAAGATCATATATTTTTGAGTCAGACATCCCTACGCCTGACTTGCTCCTGTGCTTTTTAGTAGTTACTCAACTTCTCAAAACCTCAGTTGACTCATCTGTATATTGGATTTGGTAATACCTCTCATGAAATGAAAGACTGTGGAAAGTACTTTGTGCTATGACTGGTACATTAAAGGGTCTCAAGAAATGTACTCTTTTTGCTTGTGTTTGTATCATGATTTACAATTCTAGGCCTTTATTCTGACTCAAAAGATTGGCCAGTTCAAGTTCCTTAGCTGCTGTCCAGCAGTGGTGATTAACATTGCAGGCAGCGTATGCTAAATGCTACCAAGCTGCCAAAGTGCAAGGAGGGGTTGTAGTGTCTGAAGGTTTCCCTGGTGTAAATACTCCCACCAGGGCTACCAACAAAAGTCACCGAAACCAGGGTTGGGAAGTGACGTGCAGTAGCACACCATCACATAGTTTTCTACCAACCAGATACAGTAAGAATAAATAGTAAAATAATTACAAAGTAATGAATTTTGAGTATTTATTGCCTTTTTTTGGTATAATTTAATTATAAGTTTATATAATTTAACTTTTAACAATAGCAGTGTTTAACAATCAGCTTGCCAAAAATCCCAAGAATTTAATAATTGGCTCTAACGGACTGGTATAAGCTGGCTTCAACACAGCACTCACTAATTGTGGGTTTCCTGTTATAAAGACATTTCTAAGCCACAATTCTTCAATTATCTGTCTCAGCCCTGGTGGTAAGAATTTGGTTTGTTTGATAAAAGCAGGGTTGATTTTTGAATCAGTGCTTGGTGTAACCCAAGTTGTGCTCACATAGCTTCTGGAATTGAAAATAAATACCAAGACCAATTTAGAATTTAAACGTACTTGCTTAAGTGTGTGACTGGAGTTCTTGAGTTGTTGACTCAGCTTTGTAACTGACCCCTGGCATCCTTTGCCTATTCTGGCAGTGGAGTGATAGTACTTGGAGACAGGTCAGTTTGCTCCGTACATACTGAACAACTTCTCTCCCTTCCCATACTCCGTCAAGTCTGAATTCCTTTAGGTAGTGACACTGTGGGGGACAAGCAGCCGGGGTTCCTCCAGGCTAAACACTCACACAGCTTTGCTTTTGATTCAAAAATTGAGTTTTAATGAAAAGCGAATTGCCTCCAGAGAGAGAAACAGAACAAAACCTAGGCAGTTTAAAGTTCCTCTTGGCTTGATTAAATTGTTAGGAAGTAAAATGGAGGATAGCAGGGAAACTGGATCAGATACCTCAATGTTTCTTCTAGAAGCAGTTTCTTCTTCAGTTTTGTAACTTGCCCTTTAGAAGGGAACAATTGAAGCCTGAAATTGCTAAGTAACAGCTAAGATTGTGGTGGTTGTTTTTATTTTAAATCTCACCCACCTAGTTCTCAAAACACATTCTTTATTGAACCTTAAAAAATGCCTTGGATATTTCAAAACATTCGTTTGTGTCAGTTCTTTGAATCAGACTTACATAATCTTAAAACACTCATTTCCCTTATTTCCTCTTAAAACAAAGGGTATTTATAGTTCCCACTGAGTCAGGGATAGACTTGGATTATTGCAAAAGTAATTGTTGTCCATTTCAAGAGGAACCTTGTGATTAAAATCTGAGGGACTTGCCTTTGGATTATGAAATGTTGACCTGTGGCTTAATCAAGTTAAGTAACGGTATCTTTGGTAACTTTGAAAGCAAATGTTGAAATAATAATTAATAGAGAAATTTTACTACCGACAAAATGTTCTGATTTATATTATTAATATCATCTCTCCCTGCCAGAATGGGCCTTATGTTGTTTCTGAACATCCCCAGTATAGATGAATTTTTTATGAGAGAGCTGCTAGGTGTGTAGCCTTCAGATGTGTACATTTTACAGTTTTGCATTATGTTCACATTAAGAAACTCAGTAGTTTACTGGATACTAGAGAGTCATGGGTTTTGAGGGTGGATTACAGTACAAATAAGACAGGCTTATTCCACTTTTAGAGTTGACTTTCAGAGTTGATACTCATGCCTGAATATAGAAAACTGTAATTTCAAACTGAATGTGGTAGATGTTATAAAAGATACATAAAATACTTAGGAAACAGAAGAGAGAAATTACGTGGGTAGCAAGAGGCTAGATCAGGGAAGGTTTTAGGAGCAGATGACATTTGAATTAGGTATTTAATGATTAATGCCTTTTTATTAAAATACCTTTTATCAAATTATAAAAGTTAACATTGCTAATTGGAAAGAACTTTAAAATAAGAAAATTATTAAAAAACTCATCAATATTATCACTATCCAGAGATATCATTACTAATATTGAATTTCTGCCACAATAATATGTCAGAAAGAATATTCTGCCATACTCTTTCTATGCCTAGATTAGATACATGCTTTTTTTCCTCCAAAATGGGTCAAGTTATGACTATTGTCTTAAAATCTGCTTCAGTTGACAATATATTGAGACAATGCCACATCAATAAATATACATCTATCATCATTTCTGTTGTTGCTATATAGCATTCATATGTATGTGGTCTATAATGTTTCCTGTTACTGGACATTTTGGTCATTTTCATCTTTTCCTTCTTGTAAAGAACACTGTGGTGCACATCTGTGTGCATCTGTTGTGGTGCACTTAATTATCTGGACGGCATCTGTGAACAGAGTTGGGGCAGTGCTTAGTGAACACTCTAGGTAGAAGAAACAGTTTGAGCAGAAAGGCAAAGTGGTAAGGAAAGATTGCATTCTGGGAAAAGGCTAGAACTGCAGTTTAGTAGAATGAAAAGAGAGAAGGGAAGGGGTGCTAATTAGGCTGGAAAAAGAAGATAGAGTGTCTTTGATGCTAAGTCTTTTATTCATTTTCATATGGGAGCCATTTTGGATATAAACATATTATACCTTGAATGACTCTGAATATCTTCAATTGTCCTTAATTTTTCTTATTTTGTTAAGAAATAAAAATTAATAATTCTGCTTTCCAAATGCTCAAGAACAATCTTTTTAAACTTTTGAGAGGTTTAAGAAATGAACCAATCAGAGCATGAACAAGTAATAGAAGTCATGGGAAAAGTTAGGGGTGTGTGTGTGTGTGTGTGTGTGTGTGTGTGTGTGTAGAAAAAACTATAAGACTAGAGGTTTTGAAAGGTGAAGGAAATATCATTAATAGTTCGATTTTCTACACTTAAGGAATTTTAACATTATTTATAATTAAAATTTAAAGATAATTTGGAAAAGATGTGAATTAGGGGAAATATGTCATAATTTAATAATACTATCTTTTATTTACTGGGTATAGTCAAGCATTGCTTAATGATGAGGATATGTTCTGAGAAATGCATCGTTAGGCAATTTTGTCATTGTGCAAACATCATAGAGTATACTTAAAACTAGCAACTACATGGTATAGCCTGTTGCTCCTAGGCTACAAATCTGTACAGCAAGGTAATGTAATGAATACTGTAGGTAACTGTAGTATAATAGTAAGTATTTGTATATCTAAACATATCTACATATAGAAAAGGTACAGTAAAAATACGGTATTATAATCTTAATGGAACCACTGTCATATATGCGGCAAATTGTCGACCGACACATCATTATGTAGCACACAGCTATACTTGTTTGTGTTTATACGTTTTAAATGCAGATGGTCCCTGACTTATGGTTCAACTTAAGATTTTTCAACTTTACAGTGGTGTGAAAGTGATATGTATTCAGTATAAACTGTTCTTTGAGTACCCATACAACCATTGTTTTTCACTTTCAATACAGTAGTCAATAAATTACATGAGATATTCAACACTTTAGTAAAAAGTAGGGTTTGTGTTAGATGGTTTACCCAACTATAGGCTAATGTAAGTGTTCTGAGCATGTTTAAGGGAGGCTAGGCTAAGCTATGATGTTTGGTATGTTAGGTGTATTAAATGCATTTTCAACCTAAGGATATTTTCAATTTATGATGGGTTTATCAAGATGCAACTTCATCCAAAGTTGAAGAGCATCTGTACGTAGTTTTACTTCATCTTTCAACAACCTTCTTAGGAAGAGTCTAGGATTATCACATTTTTGCAGGCAAAGTCAGGTCCTCAATGGTTGACTTGCCTAAGGCGAGTGAGAGAGCACCAGATTTGGCGTTCTGGTGCAGGCACTGCTGAGGCCTTGGGCAAGCCCAGGAATTTCACTAGGATGGTTGTGAGGATACAGTGAGGCATTATCTTAAAGATTTTGAGAACAGCATAAGGTATTGTAGAAATGGAGGGACGGCTTTTCATAACATGACACTTTCTTTTGTCATTACAGGAGGGAAGAAAGCTCTGCTCTAGCCATTTTCCATTCCCTTTTTGGTAGCTTATATTAATTGTCAAAACATTTGCTGCTCCCTCTAAGAGTGTGGTGCGGATGCTGTGTATCCAGGTAACTCCCTCCCACCCACCTTCCATCCGCATGAGAGGCTTATACTTTCCCACCCTACTGCATGCTGATCC
Source organism: Lepilemur ruficaudatus (assembly GCA_963574885.1). Classification (NCBI taxonomy): domain Eukaryota; kingdom Metazoa; phylum Chordata; class Mammalia; order Primates; family Lepilemuridae; genus Lepilemur; species Lepilemur ruficaudatus. The sequence continues at coordinate 21,953 of CAUYRT010011130.1, read as the reverse complement.
CCCATGGCTGGCTTGTCCGTAGGACTTTCTTTGGCCAGTGAAATGTGAGAATAATGTGCCATTTCTGAGCAGAAACTTTAATAGGCATGTCCTGGTTCTGTCATCTCTCTCTTCTTTTTGCCATGAGACTAGCATGTCCAAGCAGGGTGCTCTTTGTGTCATGGTCCCTGGGTAAAGAGGACACAGAGTCTAGCCACAGCTCACCTGCAAGGAACCAAACAGCAACCTGGAAATAAGCCTCCCTCCATTGCTGACCCTAAATTTTGGGGTGACTTGTTCCTGCAGGATAATTTAGCCTAGACTGACTTAACCGCTTTTCTCCGCTTGGATACCACCCTCTCTCTTTCAGACCTAACATGTACCCATGCACATGCGTGCACGCACGCACAGAACTTAGCTTCCTTTTTATCTTGAGAGATGGTACTCCCTATCAATTGATGCACTGCAGTCCTCCTCCTGCATTAAAGAGATCAGCCTTCATCAGAGGTTACCAATTGAAAGGAGGCATTTCTCATAAAAGGTATTTAGGGTTGACCAAGATGATCCTTTATTGTTTGTAGAACAAAGGTTGGACTTCCAGAGGTTTAAAGTAACCCAAGCCCAGGACCCAGCCTTCGGGAATCTGAGTGTGGTGCAGATGCTGTGTATCCAATAGCTGTAAAACAGGGCAGACAGTGTCGGGTGCTAGAGAAGAGAAGAGAAGAACTGCGTTCATGTGTGTGTCCCCACTGTGTCATACGTCAACATAAGATGTTCTCTAAGTGCCATTGCTTCCTGTTCAGCTTACCTTCCCTTTCCCCCTCTTCCATAGCATGTATTTCCATACCATTTAATTTATGCTACATGTTGGACTTCTGTGTTCTCAATTTGTAGTTTTCAGTCAAACAGTTTATACTGCCCTATTCACCAGTTTAGGGTATATGCCCTTTCTTTGACATATAATGTAAATTCTTTAATTTCACAGATGATGTATTTTTCTTCTGTCATATAAGTTGTTTAACACACTATTACAACAAAGTTAAGTAAATTATTGATTGTTTGATTACTTTTTCCCCCCAAGTTATTGGTTCTCTTCTCCACCATGTGTGAAATGCAGTTCAGTGTTGTTCATTGGGACGCTTCTTTCCTTTTGCTTTTTATGGTGTCTATCTAATGTGTTTAAGACTCTGTCCTAGGAAAACCAGTTTTACTAAGGCTTAGTAATACCTTACCGCAATTTGGAATAATTTGGAGTTGACCTCTCATAATTTCAGGCCCTGTGTCTCATGACCTGACCTATGTCAAGAAGATCCAACTTAGTTTCATGTTCCTAGTGCCTAGTCCTGGCTTTGGGCTTGAAGTGAAACCCAGAGCTCACAGAGGTCTGCCTGACTGGTAGTTTCTGTGTTAAGCCAGTGTGTAATTGATTTAGCTGTTCCTTTTCCTTCATGGCTGAACTCTGCTATTTTCTATCTGATTTACTTTTGACCATTAGTCTACTTTAATGTCAAAAGGCACAGGGGTAATTTATTATTAAAGCCTTATCTTGGACCAGGCACTTTCAAAACATTTTGTCAACATGCACAGAAAGAAGTGGCTGTCAGCTTCAGTCAGCCGGGGGAAGCAGCATCCAGAGAGCTACCGTGCTTTTATGGATGTGGTCTGCTTCTTAGGGTAGGTGGTGGGTTCCCGTGTGTTGATTTTAACATTATGCTTCATAACAAGTATGTTAAATGTACTCACTTGTATATATTAAATACTACATAACCAAATTTTTTTAAAACTATGAAACAATTAATGCTGGTAAATGTGTCCATTGTTTATACGGGTGGATCTGAGAGTCACATTAGTGTCAGTTTTTTTTTTAAATTGTAATTTTCTCTTAAAACACTTTAGACAGGTATTTTAATATAGGTAGTACCTTCTTTTTTTAACAGGGTAAAATAAATTTTTTATGAAGATACTATTTATAAATTCTTGATTTTTCAGGTGATATTCATGTAAGTACAAGCGTAAGGTTGTTTAAAGCTTACCTAGAGAAATATTTTCTTTTCTTCAGCCGTAGAGAAGTACCTTCTTTTAAGAAACATAAAGTTCAAGGGTCTGGCTAGTGACTGTGATTGCCCGCTAGTCCCTTATCTTTTTAGGTATTTACACAGAGTCTAAAACATTCAGTTTCCTCATCTGTGAGCCTAGCCCTGTGTGGCTGCTCCGAGTATCAGACACAGTAGTCCCAGCTTTTGGGTCAGACATATGTGGCTTTGAAGCTGGCTCTGACATGTTGTCTCCAGTGAAATGCACTCCAAGTGTCACGTTGGAGTTCACTGACTTTTGACTCTAGAACTGAACTTGTAGAATGTAATTTATTACCAGGTTGAGGATTGCTTGGATAAGCTTCCACGTTAGGTGTAAAATAGAATTTCTTGAGAGTTAGTAATGTTTTGGGAGCAGACATATGAGCTCTTCTTCCCACTTCTGAGAAATTAAACCACCTTCTTCTGGAGGATTTAACTGTCCTTCCCACCAATCCAACTAGTGGTCCTAGTGTAGACCAGCCAGTTGTGGGTGCATGGCCCTAACCTGGGCTTTTCTTGAGAGTTTTTAAAATTCTATGAAAAGAAAAATAGTCCCTCTTAGTGGCAAATCTGGGAGTTAAGGAGAAAAAGGTAGGTTTCGGGAATGGAGGACAAATTCAACTTACAGGAGCAAAGATGTCACCTTGGTGCAGTTCATTTTAAGTTGGTTCTAAGGCCCAGCTACTTCTATGGCTTTTCTGTTGCTGGCTTATTTAGAGTCAGTGTGTCTCCCCTTGCTTTTGCCTTTGCTGCTTCAAGTGCCCTTTCTGTTACCTGCAAGTTAAACAGTGCTGACCAATTCATTTGGTTGTTTATACTTAGAATATTTATTTAGCAAATCAATGGCTTTGCCATGATGGGCAATTATAGTAAAGTATTTAATTGCATAGTAGGATGGCTGATTTATGATATAGCTTTTTGAGAACAGTGGTAGTGTTTAATTCCCGTCATGAAAGCAGAAATATGTTGGAACTTATCAAAATTTGTGTGTATGTGTTAATAACTCTTTTGACAACGTCTTGCTCTAAGGCAAAGGTCATAACTTTTATATACCTGTGATGCCATATAATGAAAATGTCATATAACAAATGTATACCTATGATAGTTCTAGGAGTTATAAATTGTCTTGAAGAGCTGTCCTTTGCTACTATTTATGGTTAGGAGCACTTTTAGATAAATAGATAAATGTTTGTGGCTATAACACATATGTTGAGAGAGATGTATATATTTAAGGAGAAATTGGTACTTTTGTAAGATTATCAAATATGTATGTATGTGCTCCTTTCTTGAAAGGGAAGAATGGCTTATTGCCTCCATTCTCTTCTGTGGGTTTGTGTTTGGAGAACTGAGATTTTATGTGATGACACTGTTTTGTAAACTCCACTTCCTTCTAGGAAACATGAGATTTGCCGTCTCGGCAGCATTCTGCATTGTTGGAACATGTCATAAGGAGCAAAGAAACGCATCTGCTGCTTGGGTTCTGCCTGCCAGCTGGTTCGAACAGCCATAGTATTTGTTTATTCTTAATGTGTCAGCAGTCAAAGGGAAAGTTTCCCTTTCTCCTTTGTTGCTGTTATATAACTTAAACATCATTATATCAACAACAATGACTATTTATTCAGAATCAGCTAGGCCCTAGGGGACACAAAGCCTCTGAAACACAATCCTTCCTTCAGATGGACTTTTGTTATCTGGTGAGAGAGAAAGGTCAAGGATCTCAAAAAGAGGGAAGACGCTAAGATGCTATGAAATGAAAGAAAGTGAAATGGAGGTGTAAAGAATAAGGTCTGTAGGCATTTGGGGAGAGGAGAGATCCCCAGGGCTTGGGCCAGTGTGTGGGGTTCCAGGAGAAGGAAGAGTTTGAGTGGGTCTGAAATGGAATAAATAGTAAAAAGAATGAGAGCAGGTCATCAGACAGAGGGCACGGTGTGGGCTTAGTGCTTTGAATGAAGCTCTATCAACTTAGCTGGTAACTACCAGCAGCTGAGAGGCTTGGACTCAAGGGGCTCCACCTGCATGGGTTCCTTGGGGCAGCCTCTCCAACAGGGTTTGGATTGTGGGCACAACTTCAGTGACACAAGCACAATGTCAAAGTTTAAGAATTTTTAGGTCTTACAGATCCTGGAAGGGTACACAGCACACCTGAGGCCCTACTCCATTCCCTCCGGAGCCTTGTAGGCTAGGGAGCACAGGTAGAGAGAGAGAGAAGGGACCCGTGGGCCAGTGCCTTTATTGGCTCCAGAGTGTTATCCAAACAGGTTTCCCATGGGCAGCTTTAATTGGTGGGTTTAAAGCAAGCAGATACTAGTTCTAGGAGGTCACACTGTGATTTAGAGGTAGTCACTTTACATTTGCAGGCAAATGTTTGAATGGTCTATTTAAAGAACGTGGTAGGAAAGTGAGGGGCCCAGCCTGCTAGGCAGGTGGGAGAGATGCCTCTACATTTTAACTCTGGCCACAAGCTGGAGCCATTCAGATGGGGGATCGTATTGGAAACTGTGTCAAGGGTGGCCGAGCCCTGCTTCTGGTATGAGAAAGTTTAACTTATATTTAAAAATGGATACCAAGGGAATATACAATTATAAGCACTCACTGCCCCTCGGTGTGGAGGTGGTAATGTGCTTGCTGCTCTAGTGCTGTGGTCCCCAACCCCTGGGCTGCCGACCAGTACCTATCTGTGGCCTGTTATGGATCGGGATTGGGCCACAGAGCTTCCCCATGCCCCACATCCATGGAAAAATTGTCTTCCAAGAAACTGGTCCCTGCTACCAAAAAGGTTTGGGGCTGCTGTGTTAGGGAAACAACATGGGTTATTTGGCAGAGGCTTTTTTAAGGTTTGGGGTTGGAGAGGTGGAGACCAACCTTTGAATGAATCTGAACACTGGGCCTGTGGGTTTGTCACTTTTTTGGGGTAACTGTATATTGAGAGTGCTTGTACTTTGCATTTTAATTTTAGGCAACAAAATTGTTTGTTCCCTAAACAATTACCTTTTTCTCTTGTGAGAATGTTCTAACTACGTTGGTAATGGTGTCATTCTTGTTTCTGAAGCATAAAGACTCTTGGAAACATCTTTTAAGTGCTTTATGATTGCAGCTGAACATACTTAGGAAGCCTTCCTTCTCCCTGGATGGAGCATCTACTCTGAATTTTAAGCTTGACCAGATCCTAAACAATAGGAATAAGCTAGATCATCTCTTTCCTTTATGTGCTGCTTTTCCCTTCCTCTGTCAGATTATCTCAAAGTATCTATAGATGTCTACACACACAAACACAATTGTATTTTTCAGATTGCAGTGTTAAGTTTATTGAATTGCTCATATACACGTAGGTTTTATGTAGTTGTCTTAAATAAAAGAGCTGCTGTCCTTGGTGTAACAGCGAACATACTGTCAGTTGGCTCAGTACAATTCATTGTATTAATAATAGTTTTGTAAACAGAACATCAGTGCTTTTAAAATTCCACATTAAATTTACATGAATGTTTGAGCAAAGTTTCCCATAAAGCAAATTGTGTTCCTTTTGATCTCTACTATAAAACTGTAATTATTTAATTGATGAGAGAGGAAAGGTTTAGGACTTGATGGCATTCAAGACTTTGACATTTGTCATGACAGTGCTGGTGTGTTGGGAGGCATAGAGAGGGAGGGGCCTGCCAGCTGGAGCCTTAGGAGACACTCAACCTCAGTGACCCAGGCATGAAAGGATGAATGCCTGAACTAGAAGTGGAAAAAACAATCCAGATGTAAAAGACGCCTTCATATTACACCTATTGATTGTGAATTGTCAAGAGAGAAGGAGGGCACTCAGATGATTCCAGAATTTAACTTAAAAGTGTCTAGAATAAGATTACCTTTATGAGGAATATGAGAGTCTAAAGAGGTTTATCAGCTTTATCATCTAGGAAACAGCCCAACTTCATATGTTGGGTGCCTGTTGCTAAGGACAAACATTAGGCTATAGGCCTATCTTCTGCCCTTTTTGACCACAGCTTAGTCTCCCAACTGGAAGCACTCTTGGAGATCCTCAGAGAGAAATGAAACAGTTTACCTGGTCAGTTAGTGGCAGAGCTGAGACCAGGAAGGGAGCTCTTGGCTCTCTTTCCACTCTCTCATGCTGCTTTGGAGAAAAGAACACCATTTTAGGAAAGGCCTTTGACCTCACTTTAGATCTTTGGCTAACGAGTATTTAGAAGAAATCTTGGCCTGTGGCATGTCTAAACAAATGTGAGAAAGTTAAACTCTGGCGATCCTCTCCAAAAGCAAAGAAGGTTTAATTTGTGTCAGAATTTTTTCTTCCTCTAGAAACTCTCTGTTGGCACTAATGACCAACTCATTTCTTAATGGGTCCTCAGGAGTCAGCACTTCTGTAGCCTCCTGTAATTTGCCAATTCCTAAGTAGTTTCTTTCTTTTAAATATTTTTATTCCAAAATAATGTTTAAGGCACAGTGACCCAAATAGAATATTTCCAAAATCACTCTTACTTTTTAAAAAGTTGGTTTAATTATGGCCTAAATGAAATCATTCCAATTAAAGCCTTATTTTCTTACCACCAATAAAATTTCTATTGTCTAATAAGAATAGGAAATTCAAGAATCCTAAGCCAAAAAGCTTCTTAAGTTTCTCACCACTTTAAGGGACTTACACCAGGCAATACGAAAGAACTATTTCAGCCCTAAAATTCTTTGAATATTTAACATAGAAAAGAATTTTTAAAAATTATGGCCAGTTTTCTACAATTTTGGAGATTCTGATTGAGGACTCAAAGGGACAAGGCTTAGCATTTTTTAGTGCCTACGCTGATGTCAAAAGCTGTGCTAAATGCTTTGCATGTATTATTACATATACAGCAGTCCTCCCACCCCTGCCCTTATCCTCTGGGGATATGTTACAAGACCCCCAGTGGATGCGAAAACCTTAGGTCATACTGAACCTTTATGTGTACTATGTTTTTCCTATACATACATGCCTGTGATAAAGTTTAATTTATAAATTAGGCACCGTAAGAGATTAACAACAACATAATTGAACAATTTCAATATTCAGAATGCTATGCAATTTAAAACTTAATTTCTGGAATTTTCCATTTAATATTTTGGACTCCAGTTAGGAGGGGGATGTAATTGACACCTCGCAAGCAAAACCGGGGCAAGAGAGTCTGTTGTAATGTGTTCTCAAACTGTTAAGTGGCATTTCAATCCCCCCATTGCATATAATTAACTTGCTCAGGGTCATATATAGTGTCAGAATTCAGATCTGAATTTGCTTTGACACCAGATCCCATGCTCTTTGCACCTAGAATCCCTGCCTAACTCAAGATCTTTTACCAATAGAAACTAATGAATATTCACTGATAAAGTATCTATCATATCACGATTAATCCTTAATCTTAAAACGCATTTCTTAAGTGTTTTAAAAAGGCAACCTACCATTTTCTAGAAATAGTGCCATTGTTAAAGGATTAAAAAAAAAGATTGTAAAAAAGCTGTTAAGCCTGGTATAAATCAAGAAAGGCAAGTTCCGCCTTAACCGACAGTGAACATGCTTATTGGTTAGGATTGAACGGGCTGACTCATTTTTTTTTGCCCTGGTAGAGGGCCACACCCTGCATTCCAAAAACCCTCTGCTGCCGGCCACGCCCGCCGCTCTCGCTGCTGGAGCCTCGGAGGTTGGGCTGGACGTCCCAGCTCGCAGCCGCCCGGGGAGAGGATCGGCGCGTCCGCCTGCCCGCCGGGGCCGGGCTCGGCAGCGCCGCGGTGCTTGCAGGCGGCCGGGCAGGCCGGGGAGAGCGGCGGCGGGAGCCGGGCCGGGGTCGGCGCGCAGCTCCCCGCGTTCGCCTTCCCGCCTGCGCCCGGGCAGCCAGCGCGCACCCTGAGCGCGCCGTGGCCGTGCGAAAACTTGGTGCCCGGAGAACTTTCCAGGAGACACTGCCTCTGGGGAGGAGAGACTGTAAGTGTTGCTCTTTTGGGGATGCGTTCGTGAAAGCGCTCTCCCAGACGGTGGGACCCGATTAAAAGCAGGGAAGAAACAACCATTCGCGCGTTCTAGAAAACGCCCAGCATCACAGTTAGTGCTATTTCTTCTAGTACGGTGAAGTAAAGGGAAGCTTAGTTTTTACTGGATCCCGCTTTAATGACAAAATAGGCAATAGCTATTTACACCTCAGTGTAAATAGCTCAGTGCAGTGAGAACGCTCAGTGCAGTTGCTGAAACAGTGGGTCAGGATATAGGTAGGCTGAACCCGCAAAGGCCTTAAATGATGTGTGATGCTAACCTAACTAATGTGGTCTGAGAGCCGTGGCTCGGGGTGGTTTGTGTTTGGGGATATAAAGCTTTCCTCGTGGGGTTTTTTGAAAGAATGGGATTGCATTTGCACTTTGGTCACTAAGTTTTCTGGAAGTACTTGCTTTCTCAAACTGCAGTCCCTGTACAAAACCATCCTTCTGCCATCTCCTTTGGCAGGTTGGAAGCCAGCTGGTGAGTGAGTTCTGTATGAAGTGCCAGGAGGAAGCACGTGCTCCCCATGTTTTGGAGTGAGCATGTTTACTCCATAGCTATGCTTTCTATTTAGTGTGCCCAGGTAATTGCTCTTGTGGAATGAGTGGAAATAAATACACGGGGAAGAATGGGTGGCATTTCTTTCTTTCTTTTACCTAGTTGTTTTTGCTCTGTGTAATTGCTACTGAAGTTGTACCCAAAAGTAGGAATTTGGAGACCCGGGTTCTATTCCCCTGAATGCTACAAATAATCATTCCATTTTTAATTCAATTGAGTTATAACTTTTAAATTTACATAAAAATAAACTCAGTGAGCTTCTTAAGTCTGATTTGCTATGAAAGAAATTAATCAGCAAGTTCATTTGTATGGTGCAACTAACTTATTTTATTGCAAGAGGTTGAGGAAGGTAGGGGACAGGGAAAGCAGAATCTTGTGATTACTAAGGACTTACACACTGCAACAGAAGTTATCACAGTCAGAAACACTGCTTGCGTACTGGAAAGGCAGGCTCGAGATGTCTCAGTAACATAAAGGATGGTGGGAAAAATTGTAAAATGAATTATGAAGTTATGAATATGAATAGATTACAGTTATGCATTTATGAAGATACAGACTGTGATGCAATCATTAGATAGACTGTAATAGAGTAAGAAACTTCTTAGCAGCTGACTTTTTTTGGGTCTATGAAGGAAACTTCTTTGCAAAGAAATCACTTCTAAAGGAAATAATTAAAATAAGTTTTTGGAAACTTTAAGTTACCCTGTGCCTATTTACACTGTTTTCAGGTTCATAGGCTCATTGTTAAGCTCAGTTGCTTTGTGTTTAACTGATCAAATGCCTCTGTGTGAAGGAAACAGAGTATGATGTTGGGAGAAATGGCCTAAGTCCACTGGAGCACTTGGAAAAGCCCCCTCAGGTGGTGAGAATGAGAAAATATTTTATTAAATCTCTAAGGTGTTTGAAATCTAACGGGATAATTAAATTTGGATTTTTATTACTTTCACCTAATAGTTTCAATAAAGCTAAAGATTTAAGGATCTCCTTTTATCAGATACTGAGATGCTTTGCATGAATTACTTCATTTAATATTCACAATTGTGCCAAGAGGTGGAGGTGTTATTGTCCCTGTTTTATAGTTGAAGAAACAGGCTCAGCAAGGTTATATAACCTCCAAATTTCACAGCTAGTTAATGTAGTTTATGTTAGAAGTTACCATTTAAAGTTTCTTATTTTTCCCCTGTGGCTCTAATTGCTCCTAAAATAGTTCTGATTTTTCTGTGTGAAATGATCCAGAGGAGGTTCTTGATTCAAAGAATATTTTTAAGAGATTTGAAAGCTCCTCATTGCCCCAGTGCCAAATATCAAAGTTCAAGGAATGATGCATTTATTCTGGAAGCTTGTGGTTTTGCAATATTAACTGAGGAAGCCCTACTCTTGGTGAGCCCGTTAATTAATACACGTGGCTGCCTTAGAGTTGCTGATCTTTGGTGACTTTCTCCTACTTTTTTGTGGAAGCCCTGTTAGTTCTGTGCGTGTGTATTCTTCTTGCTCCTCACAAAGTGCAACTCAGGCTTTCTCTAATCGTGAAACCAGAAGCTGGGTCCATGGATTCCCAGCAGTTGAATACTCTGTGTATGAGTGCATACCTGCAGTATTTTATGTGCTAAGTAAAATGTTTTTAAATTTATGTTAGCACCCTAGATTAGTGTTGAACCTGTTTGTTGAAGATGGTAAGTTCATAAAGGCACACTCTGTGAGCACCAAAACTTGACTCTTTTAGAAATGAGAAAGTCTCAGTGTGTCTGATGGGGCAGCCAGTTCTGAGAGTCCCTCTGCTAGAGCATCTGTTGGCATGTCTTAACACAAGAGGACAGTGCCGTCTTCTTGGCCCATGAACTACAACATCTATTCCAGGGCTGGGTATTATTCATACCCCCAACTCATAGCCCTCACCATCTATTTGACACAAAACACCCATCCACCTTCCTGGGCCAAGTAAGGACACCTTGACCACTTCCTTAGACCTCTCTAACTTGTAGCTGCTTTAAGTGACTTGGGTTCTTGAGGGTGTTAAAAGTGCATGCCACTGTGATGATCCAGCCTCTTGGGAGTAATCTTGAAAAAATCAGGGAGATGGGGAAAGCATGCCGTAAGACTTGATTTTCAAAAATGGAGAGACGATAAATTCTGAAAACTTTAGATTCAGGCTTATGTTGGCATCTAGCAGAATTATAAATCACATTTTTTTTTTTGAGACAGAGTCTCACTCCCTTGCCCAGACTAGAGTGCCGTGGCATCAGCCCAGCTCACAGCAACCTCAAACTCCTGGGCTCAAGTGATCCTTCTGCCTCAGCCTCCCAAGTAGCTGGGACTACAGGCATGCACCACCATGCCTGGCTAATTTTTTTTTTCTGTATATTTTTTAGTTGTCTGGCTAATTTTCTTTCTATTTTTAGTAGAGACAGAGTCTCGCTCTTGCTCAGGCTGGTCTCCAACTCCTGAGCTCAAACGATCCACCCGCCTCGGCCTCCCAGAGTGCTAGGATTACAGGTGGGAGCCACCGCGCCTAGCCTATGTAAATCACATTTTTGAAAAGAATTATTGGGATCACTTAGGAAAAAAAGTGACGATGATCAGTATCTAGCATATATTTGCTAAGGATCACTCATGTCCAGTTAACCTTATTTTTTGATAACATCAATTGGACAAGTATATCAGTGCATTGCCATGTATATGACATGTCTGCTTCAGCAAACATTTAACGGTCAGCTCTGTGGGTTTTTTCCTCAAGCTGGAATAATGTGGGCTGGACAGTAGTATAGATAAGTGGGCTTGTGCCTTGGACCCAAAGGTTTATCAGTAGAATGATGTCAGACTTGAGCATGATGCCAGCAGTGTGCCTTGATGAGGGCACTTGATATAGCAAGGGAAAAACACTCACACATTACTAGAGATAGAGTATTTAGAACCAAGGAGGTAATGATCCCACAGTTCTTTGAAGCACCGTAGATAGTGGTTAGGGACAGGGATTCTGGAGACAGACCCCAGGCAAGTTATTTGAGCTCTCTGTGCCTCAGTTTTCTTCATTTATAAAATGCAGATAATAATAATACCTCATAGGGCAGTCAAAGATGTGAAGGATTAAGTTAGATAATCCATGTGAAGTTCTTAAAGCAGAATTTGACAGTAAATTATATACGTTAGCTGTTAGTTTTCTTGTTGCTTGCTACTTCTACTACTTGAAGCAGTGTTGTACACATTTTTGGGTTTGTGTTTAAACACATATCCTGAATGGAGTAATCAGGTGTTGGAGAGAGGGTCTAGAAACTGTTTGAACAGTGGTTTGAAGACACTGGGCATGTTCACCTTAATGTAAAAAACTGAAAGACAGTACTTATTTGGTATTGCCAGTGTGGTGAAATAGAGATGGTCACGTTCTGAATTCTGTACATTTCATCCAGTTTAGTAAATGCTTCCTGTTAAGGAGCTGTAGCTTGGTACAAGAGAAATCTCCACTAAATTAGGAGTTAGGAGAGTGCTTTCCTGGAATCAGTTCAGTGTTTAACCAGTTGTGTACTCTTGGGCAATTAGCTTAACTCAGTGGTTCTTTACACGGTGCAATTTTAGGCCCCCAAGGGACATTTGGCAATATCTGGACACATTTTTGATTGTCATAGCTGGGTGTGGAGAGATGTGCTACTGGAATTTAGTGGACAGAGGTCAGGGAGGCTGCTGAACATCCTACAGTGCCCAGGGCAGCCCCTCACAACAAAGATTTATCCTGTCCAGAATGTGAGCAGTGTTGAGGGTGAGAAACCCTTCTGTTTGTGAAATTTGAATACTTATCTTTGTTTTAACAATATCCCCAAGTAGCTTTAAGAGTTATGTTTATGAAAGGGCCTTTGAGAGTAATGTATTCTGAAATCTACAGGTGTATACAGTGTACACATTTTATCAGCAGCACAGTAAAGTGTCACTTTTGCTCCATTTCCTGGAGGAATATATTATAATGCTTTGGGAGTGAGATAAGCCTTGGCTTGAATCTCAGACATACTCGTTTAACCCGCTGTGTGATTTGGGGCAAGTTTCTTTATCTGTGAAAACAGGATCTCTATCTCATAGGGTTTAGAGGAATAAATAGGATATTCATGTAAGTTATGTAGCACAGTCCTTGGGCACAGTAGTAAATTATAACTATTGTTTTTTTTTAAATTTACATTACTTTGAGTAGTGGAATTCAGTGGTGCTTATTAAAATGTAAGATTTGGAAAGAAGGTAGATTTTTAATAGTTAAAAGATGAAAAGCGAAAGGGTTCTTATCTTCCAAAAGAGATAAAATCTTAGGGGAGGTAAATGTAGGCGTTACTTTGGCCCTAAGGTGAGAAGTACGTGGTAGGGAAAGGGAATAAGTTGCATGGGAAACAAGAGTCAGTTGGCTACTTCTTTATCAGTCTGAAACTAGCCAAGAATATAACTTCTGTGTTTGTGAATTGCTCCACTGTAAAAACTTGTAATGTTTGTTCTTAAGGAATGTAATTCTGTTTTTTCATCTTACTTTTGATATTATGATTTCTTAAATATGTTCCAGTGCCTTAAGATGTAAGCAACACACCCAGCCAGTGTATGTGCAAATGTGTCAGTTCTTCTGTCTTAGTGATTTCCTGTACCCTTCTGTCAGCCTTCCCCCAAAAGGTAAAGCTTTCATGCGATCATTCTTTCTGTCACCTCCAATTGTGTATCAGTCGTGGAACTAAGAGTCTGGAGACCACTCACCAGCCCCACCATTTTCCTGCCTCTATAGCAACCTACAGTAGCTTATCCCTAAGAGCAGTTGATAGAGTATGTATTTGACTTAAAGGTGTGACTTTTTGTGTGCAATAGGGGTTGGGTGGGAAGATTTCAGAGTATCCACCTTGTAAAGGCAGAATGTGTTGCAGTTCTGTTAATTTTCCAGGAGGGGAGGGTACCAGTAAGAGGCCCAGCAATGAAAAGTTCTGTGGCTTAGAAAAGGTCTTATTCAGGTTGGAGAATTGAAGTTAGTGATTTTTTTGAAAGAGTTTGCTCTTACTTTTCTTTGTCAAGGTCCCTACTGCACTGGAACTGAATTATGTAAGCCTCACATGAGCATGTGACTTGAACTCTTAAAGTGAAGCAAGTGTTGGTACCCTCTGCCCCCAGCAGCTTGCCTCTCTGTGGGTGTCTGGAAGGAAATCTCTCCTCTTGGAGCAGTGGCGAGAGTTCACAGCTGGCTCACCTCAGGAGAGTGGTGGCTGCCCAAGGGGAAGTACAGCAGCCACAGTGTAAGTGGCATGTAGAATGGGAAGGGCTTAGGGATGAAAACACACTTCTGGGAAATTTATAACACAGACAAGCTCTGTTCGTGCTTGGAGGCCTTCATTAAGCTAACCTTCAAGCTTGCTTAACTCTCCTGATTGTACAGAAATAGGTGGTAATGTTCCAGACAGACTCTCATGGCCTTAACCTGCCCTGAGTTGCTGGGTAAGCTGTAATGGCAGAATCTTAGTGATTCTAACAGAATCCTGAACTGGTTACACAGTACTGAATACCTACACAGGGTCAGAAGCCAGGACTTTGATGTTCAAGCCAGGCTGAAAGTCAATTTAATAATAAATAAATGAAAGACTAGGCAAATTACAATTTTAGATGGTGCCAGTGACCACAATTCTTGAGACCTGATAGATGATTTCTCCACTTCAGGTGTATTCCGTTGCTTTGATTTCTTAGATGTGGATGAGACTAGAAATTACCATGTACTGCTGGAAGTGTTTTGGAAAATGTTTGAAGGCTGATTATGTATTTGCAAGGCTCTTGGACGTCAATTTGTTGTGATCCTACAGTATGTGGTACCAAAATCCCAATTTTGATTGTGTCTGTGTAAAGGTCAGACTTGTGCTGAGTCAACAGTTATAAAGATGGATTTCTTTGCATTTTGATGTTTGAGGGTCTCACTAAAAGGTCCAAACATGTGCTAGCAATAGAAAAAACAAAGAGATTTAAATCAAGGTAGAGTGGAACAGTGTGCCTCACTACCCATGTCATAGATCTGTTAGCTTGCATTTTTTAGAGTTTAAGGTTGGCATTTAATGAATTCTTTAAATACAGGTGTGGTGTAGTTTCCTTTCTTTCTTTCTTTTTTTTTTTTTTTAAAAAGAAGTCCCTTCCTCTTCCTTGAAATTCCTAAAACCTACATTTCACCAGAATTATTATTGGCTCCTACCACAGGTATGGTGTGTGTACCATACGTGAGGGCTCACAGACCACTTCCCTCTTCTGAATGGAAATAAAAACCTGACTCTGAAAAAAACTGTAAAACAAACCTGTAATGAATGGATCACAGCAAAGATACAAAGTAAGCAAAGAGATTAAATGGCTTTCAGGGCAGAATTATAACTTGGTTAAAGGCACTAACGTGTTACTCTGAAGGAGAATTTGTTTGAAGAAGAATTTAGAGAACTTAGAGAACTGAAATTTAGAGAATTTAGAACTTGGAGACTGGGATGGAAGACTTAGTTTGAGAGGCCAAACTGGTCTGTCTGCAGAGAAGCGTTAATAGGTCGCCGGGTAAACCTTCCCCTATCGTGGGGCTGTCTGGGCTTTTGAAATCAGACTGCCTGGGTGCCGCACCTGACTTAATGTGCAGTCTTGCCTCATCAGCGAGCATCGCTGAGCCTGCCTTACCCTCACAGTGCACGATGTCCAGCCACACAGGAAGCCACAGAATGTATTTCCATTCTATGCCCACTGTGCACCTGATTGTAATTTGGTCTCCTCATGTGATTATGGTTTTTGGAGACACACTGAAGAGCAAATACCAGCATCCAATCTACGTTATAGTTTATATTAATATTTTTCACAATAAGGTATTAAGCTGGTATTTTTACTTTAATGTCACCACGGGTGTGGTTAGCATGAGCCATTTCCTGATCTTCATATTTATGAGTGTGCAAGATCAACGGCCAGCCTTGGACTGTGGTGAGTCCACCAAGATGATACTGCACTCCAAGGACCAGCTGGCTTCCCAAGGGTTGCATGTCTTCACTGTGAGTGCCCTTTTCTGTGCGACTTGCAGCACTAGAGTGTGATGATCATCACAGTACCATTGTCTTTTTGTGCAGTTTGGGAAATGTTGAGAAGAAAAATGAGCGGCATTGAGTGCTTATTCACAGTGGAAATGTGGTGTTCTGTTCTTCAAGTGACTCATGTAAACATGAGTAAAGCAATCTAGAGTATGTTGTTAAGAGTTCCAATTACAAGGTAAACTAATTCCGACTTTGTTGGTATGTCCTATAATTCTCATTTAAATTGAACAAATTACCAAACAACTACAGAGATCCCGAGTCAAAACGGTTCATAGCCAAAATTTCACAAAATTTTTCATTGTGGTTTTGTATTGCTAAAATTCTTGGTGGACTCATAAAGTGTACTTTGGTTCTCAGGAGAGTAGGCAGTATATAGTTTCTTGGGCATTGGGTTCCAGAAGCTGGGGTACTTTTAAAATTCTTTCATATGTGATTATCTTTTTAATATTTTTATAGTTCAGCTGATACACTGAAACAGTTTCCTGCAGTTACCTACTGTTAATCCTTAGTGTTTACTTTTAGGAGCAAAATTCTCAGGAGAATTGGGAACCTGATTTAATGTATTTTGATTATGTCTGTGTAAAGGTCAGAGATGTGAAATTAAATGTTCCAACCCAGAAACTAGTTGTCATCAGTCTTTATCAGTGAATGTCTTTTACACTTTCAGTACTGCCAGGATAGGTGTGGTATGAAAACCATGTAGTCCTGATAAGACTAGGAATCCTCTTGGAAAAAGAGTAAGGAATGGGCTGGGTTGATTCAATAGGAAATAAACAGGGGATCATTCCAACTGGGTTGAAGAATACAAAAAACACACACATATAGTTAGATAGAAGCTCTAGCATTGGATAGCAGAGTAGGGTGACCATAGTTAACAGTAATGTATATTTCAGAACAACTAGAAGAGAGGACTTGAAGTGTTCCCAGTACATAGAAATGATAAATACTTGAGGTGATGTGTACCTCAAACACCTTGACTTAATCATTACACACTCTGTGCATGTAATAAAATATCACATGTGCCCCATAACTATGTAAAATGTTGTATATCAACAAAAAGGAAAAAACAAAGCAAGAATTCTAATGTTGTCTCTTTCCAAAGAGAGTTGTCTCCCCTTGCTGAGTCTGGACTCTAGTCTACACCACTCTTCAACCACCAGAATTTCCTTCATTCCCCTTCATTCTCACACTACTATTGTGTTCAGGTGAGTTTTATTCTCTAAGAATTTGTTAACAAATTATCTGAATAAGTTACGTGTCCATGTTTGTAGGTGGGTGGGGTCAGGTAGGCTAGGGGTTGTTATAATATGTTTAAGCTGTGAATAGAATGAATAAAAGGGCTAACACTTCTACATTGCTTCTTCTATAACTACCTGTTTCCTGCCAAAGTACACAAGAACGTCACTAGCAGTGGAAGTCCTTCTCCCGGTAGAGATAACCATATGCTTGACCTTTGATAACCAATACAATAGCCACTAGCCACATGCAGATATTTAAATTAATTAAAGTTAAAAATTTTATTTCATAGTTAAACTAAGCACATTTCAAGTATTCAATAGATATCTGTGGCTGGTGGCTACCATATTGGGTAGAATAGGTACAGAACATTTCCATCATCTCAGAAAGTTCTATTGGGCAGCACTGTGATATACACTGGCTAAATGAGGGAGCTGTTTTTTTAAATGAATTTTTGCATATATAGATAAAAATTTGCAGATGATTTGGCCAAAGTTCAGCCTTAAAGAAAATAGGTATAAAAAGTATTGGATCCATTTTTGAGGAAGTCCTGTATAAGTCAGAACATTTCAAGGGTTTAACTCTGGCTCTTTTAGGCCAAATGAAAGTATATTGTTTTAGGTTTCCACAAGTTCAAAATTTGGATCTTAGCAGAGCATGATGGCTTTCCAGAGTAGACACAGTGACTCTTCAGCACATGTATATGCAGCCACTCTATTATAACTGGTTAGTCAGGGCCTAAGCAGGGGAAAAAAAGTCACTTTTATTTACAACAGAGGGAATTTAGTGAGGTTACTTCCACAGGTGGAAGCATAAAGCCAAACAAGGCATATTGAAGAACCAAGGGATAAACAACTGCAGGAAGTCATTACCAACCGCAGGCTGGAGGGACAATTGGAAGAGGCTGTTACTGGAGCTCAGGGGGAGATAGGAGCTGATGCCACAAAGGAGATGCAAAAGGGAATGAGGTGAGAAGTGCTTCTGGCAGCTTCTGCATTTCTCCTTCAGGTGTGCAGAGAATAAGCACATCTTCACCTGGTTTTTATTGGCACATTTTTGTATATCACTTAGCAAATCAAGAGAGGCCTTGCCGTGTAGCTCAGGATAGAACACAAAAAAATGCAAATTCGTGCTCTTTCTTTTACTTGTACATGTTGCCATGGGGCGTACCACAGGAATGCTGGTTGGTAAAGGGGTGTATCCATTAGTTCACTGGAGGCAGAAACCACATAGTAGTTTGAACAGGGAAAGTTTCATATTAAGAATTATTAGCGGTATTGTCCAACAGGGATGGGAAATGATAATAAGTAAACAGACTTCTATAGAATGCAGAAATAGAAGATAGAACTATGGAAATAGAGTATAGAACTACAGAAATAGAATATAGAAATATAAAGAGCAACCACTACCCCTACGGCTGAGATAGAGGACCCAAGGAAGAATCCATGCCCCAACTCTTGTCAGAGCTGAGATCCAGACCTCTATCCAAACCTTGTTGCGGGGAACATGGCCTTGGCTCGCTGCATGGCAGAGAAGTTGTTGTGGTGCCACACCAGCGAACTTGCTGAAAACCTACCTTTTAGAACTTGCTGAGAATCCGTCCTTCAGTGTGCTGGGGAAAGCTGTTCATGAAGTGACATCTAACTGGAGGCACTCTAGTACAAAACTGTTAGAGACAGGAGCTAGAGAAGCTGTATGTGCAGCAGGAGCCTGCTGGGTGATGACTCCAGAATGAGGAAGCAGAACTCCTTCCTCCTAAAATGTCTCCCCACTATCTTCTGTTGACAAGACTTAACAAACCTCATGCCAGCTAGCAAATGGAAGATACTTAAAGGGCCCAGATCCGTTTTTGCAGATCAGGCAGTAAAGGGTGAATTTGTGGCTGAGAGGCAGTAAACTGATAACTGACACAAGGAGGAAAAAAGTCCACCTTTCTTCTCAGAGCCTTTGTTTTCCTTTTGTTCAACTAGGTAATTGTATATGATGTATACATATTTGAGTGGGTTTTCCCCAGTGATACATCATCATTTTCCTCAGACTATTAATGCTTTGTGATCTTATTTCATATTGTGACTCATCACTAAGTAACTGTTAAGGATTAGATTTCTTAATTTTATTTTTTTAATTGTTTACTTTTTAAACCTTGGATATATATATGGATAATCAGGAATTGGAGCCACATTTATGAAACGGTATTCAGCTAGATGACATTGCAAGCTTTTGTTTAATGCCTGTGAAGACAGGTTGTACAACCTAGAATTACAGTTGCATATGAAATAATTCAATTTGAGGTTTTATCTTTTAAGCTTTATAAATATTTGCCAAAGATTTCATAATACACTCTAGGATTATGGTTTTATTGGTACAAGGTAGGTTTTTTATTTAGTTTGTGAGTGCATTTCTTTACTGCTTCCTCATGAATTGGGATGGTTATTCTTCCAGAAGGGCTTTTAAAAGATTTTTTTTCTCTAGGTTGTTTTCCACATTCCACAGCTTTGAACTACTAGATTTCATTGTGGCTTCTTGCTCTATAACACCATGCAATGCATAATTTATCATTTTGTTTAAAACATTAGAAAGGAAGAAATACTCAGCCTTCTCCTTGAACCCAGGTTGATACTCAGTCCGTCTCCATCTGCATTGCCTTCTTTTTCTCTACTTCATCTCTTACTATATTTTGTTGTGTTTTTCTTCCTGAGAACTCTCCTAAAAAGCCAACTCATTAACTATATTTTGTGTGATTCAAATATTAAGGTTCATTATAAATGCTTTAAATTTTCGGGTTTTATTTTTGAAATTAGATTTTGTTGGTAAACAGAGTGTAAAGAAAGAAGATAATTGTCCATATTACACTCAGGAAACCATGATAACATTGAAAATAAATAAAAACAATGTATGTATGTGGTTAGTATACAAATGATATCAAAAAGGTACAGAAAAAGATGTTAGCTATTATTACATTTCTTGTGATTTCTTCCAGGAAAATATATTTTTGGCACAAACCTATCTGGCTCTCTGCTTTTTACATTTTTTTTAATAAAAGGATTAATATGCATATTGTTCTATAGCTTTTGGGGGGGTACTTCTCCTAATACATTTTAGAGATTTTTCCCATCAGCACATATAAATCTTCTTTATTAACTTTAATGATGGTATAGTGTTTCATTATATGGATGTGCAATAATTGATATCACCTTTGCATTATTTCTGGATTTTTTTTAATAGTAGTTGCCAGGTTATGGGGGTGGGGGTATTTAGCTATTGGATTTATTGCAGTCTGCCTTTCTGTAAATACTTTTGTGTAAACATCTTGCTGACATACTTGCAGGTTGAATTCCTATTAGTGGGATTGCTACATCGGAGCATATTCGAATGCATATTCAATTTTCATAAACATCACCAAATTGTACTCCAGAAAGTTTACTTTTTTTTTAAACCAAGGTTGTATGTTTCCCACCCTCCCACTAGTACTGTAAATTCACCAAGCTTTCACATTTTTGCCAATCTGATAAGTTAAAAATGTTTTCTCTTTGTTTTCACTTGCTTATCTCACTTTCGGATGAGGTTTAGGATCTTTTCATAGTTTCATCAGCCATTTGAGTTTCTGTCTGTATGCTGCCTACTCATGTGCTTTCTTCCTCTTCCCCCCTCTTTTTTCTTTTTCCTTCTTTTCTTGCCTATATATTCTTGTCCTTTTCATATCAACTTGTATGAGCTCATTTTAAATTAGGGAAATTAGTCCTATTTCATATGTATTGCACTTATTTTCCCCACATTATCTTCTATCTTTTAATTTTCATTAAAAATGTTTTTATTTTGGTGTAAGGAATATTAAACATCTTTGACAATAGAAATGAAAGAATGGTGGAGGTTGAGAAAAGTTGGCCATACTTTCTGCAGTTTTTAAGGCCTGAGTAGTTGTAATTTGGGCTAAAAGTTATCCCCACTGATCCTAGTATGACCTATACCATGGAGCTCTGTAGTATCTTATTCATACCAAGACTACTCTCAAGGCATACTAGGCGTTGCCGCCCTTCCTCTCTGGATTTGCCTAGGTTCTCACCAGTTTATTGGGCCTCTTAAAAGCAAGTGAGCTTATGAATAGCCTTGTCTACAAACATCAGAATTTAGCCACCTGGTAAAGTCATTCCTGGTAACCAAAAGTTGTAGGTAATGCTC
Organism: Lepilemur ruficaudatus; assembly: GCA_963574885.1. Classification (NCBI taxonomy): domain Eukaryota; kingdom Metazoa; phylum Chordata; class Mammalia; order Primates; family Lepilemuridae; genus Lepilemur; species Lepilemur ruficaudatus. The sequence continues at coordinate 888 of CAUYRT010011130.1, read as the reverse complement.
ACCTCTGTCTCCTGAGCACTTAGGATAGTACCTGATTCATGAAACCCGGTGTGTTGAATGAATGAATGAATAAATGGAAACAAGGACAAGCAAGAGGTTCTGGAGGGAGAATGAGCCGGAATACAGAACTCAGGTGAAGATTCAGTTTGGAACATGTTAGTCAGCCAGATATATGCATGCCTGACAAATGTACCCCTAGAGCCGTGAACACTTTTATTTCCTATCTTCATAACCTCTACTCAGTTAGCTTATGGACAGCTGGGCTGGGTTCTGAGATAATAGTACATTATTTATCTGATAAATTTCATTGAACTTGCAAAACAGTGTACTCGTGCCAAGTGTTACTTGGTTGAACCTCTTCTTCTATCTTTATATTCACGTAATTATCTGTCTAGACTGGCCAGTGAGTGATAATCATGTCTATTCTCTTGCGAGTAGTGTTATTAAAACTGCTGTCTGATTTTAAAATACTAGATCAAGAATGGATTTCTCTCCAAATCTCTTCAAAGAGCAAACCTCTCCTTTGAACATTTAAAATGATTCTGGTTAACAAAAATCGAGTATACAAATGGTTTGTTACATACTATGTAAAATAAGACACCTAAATCTCAGAAAAATAGTTGGCTAGTTCTTTATTTGATTACTTATCTCCAGAGAAGATTTTTTTTTGACTTTTTTTTTAGTCTTTATTGAAGTGTAATTTATATATCATGTCTTTATTCTATTTTAAGTGTACAATTAAATGGCTATTAGTAAATTTACCAAGTTGTACAGCTATTCACATAAATCGGTTTTAGAGGATTTCCTACCCACTATTGTGACCCCTAATACCTATCCCCAAATACATTTCAATCAAATGTACTATAAAAATAATATGTGACAATGAAG